>NW_024121210.1:17457667-17485167 GCF_016745375.1 Pimephales promelas
GGTCTAGATCATCCATTTTTGCACTCAGTCAAAGTCTCAGAGCCCTCTATCATAATCCAGAGTTTTGAGAAGATTGGAAAACTTAATTTTTCGCCCAAAAATGAAAAAAAAACGTAAGGGGTAACACTGTCGTTTTTTTTTTCGGGTCGAAATTTTGAAGTTTGATATCTCGGTCTCTGAAGGGTCTAGATCATCCATTTTTGCACTCAGGTCAAAGTCTCAGAGCCTCTATCATAATCCAGAGTTTTGAGAAGATGGAGAAACTAATTTTTCGCCAAAAATGAAAAAAAACGTAAGGGGTAACACTGTCGTTTTTTTTTTCGGGTCGAAATTTTGAAGTTTGATATCTCGCTCTGGAAGGGTCTAGATCATCCATTTTGCACTAGGTCAAAGTCTCAGACCCTCTATCATAATCCAGAGTTTTGAGAAGATTGGAGAAACTTAATTTTTCGCCCAAAAATGAAAAAAAAACGTAAGGGGTAACACTGTCGTTTTTTTTCGGGTCGAAATTTTGAAGTTTATATCTCGGCTCTGAAGGTCTAGATCATCCATTTTTGCACTCAGGTCAAAGTCTCAGAGCCCTCTATCATAATCCAGAGTTTTGAGAAGATTGGAGAAACTTAATTTTTCGCCCAAAAATGAAAAAAAACGTAAGGGGTAACACTGTCGTTTTTTTTCGGGTCGAAATTTTGAAGTTTGATATCTCGGCTCTGGAAGGGTTCTAGATCATCCATTTTTGCACTCAGGTCAAAGTCTCAGAGCCCTCTATCATAATCCAGAGTTTTGAGAAGATGGAAAACTTAATTTTTCGCCCAAAAATGAAAAAAAACGTAAAGGTAACACTGTCTTCGTTTTTTTCGGGTCGAAATTTGAAGTTTGATATCTCGCTCTGGAAGGGTCTAGATCATCCATTTTTGCACTCAGGTCAAAGTCTCAGCAGCCCTCTATCATAATCCAGAGTTTTTGAGAAGATTGGAGAAACTTAATTTTTCGCCCAAAAATGAAAAAAACGTAAGGGGTAACACTGTCGTTTTTTTTTCGGGTCGAAATTTTGAAGTTTGATATCTCGGCTCTGGAAGGGTCTAGATCATCCATTTTTGCACTCAGGTCAAAGTCTCAGAGCCCTCTATCATAATCCAGAGTTTTGAGAAGATTGGAGAAACTTAATTTTTCGCCCAAAAATGAAAAAAAACGAAAGGGTAACACTGTCGTTTTTTTTCGGGTCGAAATTTGAATTTGATATCTCGGCTCTGGAAGGGTCTAGATCATCCATTTTTGCACTCAGGTCAAAGTCTCAGAGCCCTCTATCATAATCCAGAGTTTGAGAAGATTGGAGAAACTTAATTTTTTCGCCCAAAAATGAAAAAAAAAACGTAAGGGGAACACTGTCGTTTTTTTTTCGGGTCGAAATTTTGAAGTTTGATATCTCGGCTCTGGAAGGGTCTAGATCATCCATTTTTGCACTCAGGTCAAAGTCTCAGAGCCCTCTATCATAATCCAGATTTTGAGAAGTTTGGAGAAACTTAATTTTCGCCCAAAAATGAAAAAAAACAAAAGGGGGTAACACTGTCGTTTTTTTTTCGGGTCGAAATTTTGAATTTGATATCTCGGCTCTGGAAGGGTCTAGATCATCCATTTTTGCACTCAGGTCAAAGTCTCAGAGCCCTCTATCATAATCCAGAGTTTTGAGAAGATTGGAGAAACTTAATTTTTCGCCCAAAAATGAAAAAAAAACGTAAGGGTAACACTTCGTTTTTTTTTTCGGGTCGAAATTTTGAAGTTTGATATCTCGCTCTGAAGGGTCTAGATCATCCATTTTTGCACTCTGGTCAAAGTCTCAGAGCCCTCTATCATAATCCAGAGTTTTGAGAAGATTGGAGAAACTTAATTTTTCGCCCAAAATGAAAAAAAACGTAAGGGGTAACACTGTCGTTTTTTTTTCGGGTCGAAATTTTGAAGTTTGATATCTCGGCTCTGGAAGGGTCTAGATCATCCATTTTTGCACTCAGGTCAAAGTCTCAGAGCCCTCTATCATAATCCAGAGTTTGAGAAGATTGGAGAAACTTAATTTTTCGCCCAAAAATGAAAAAAACGTAAGGGTAACACTGTCGTTTTTTTTCGGGTCGAAATTTTGAAGTTTGATATCTCGGCTCTGGAAGGGTCTAGATCATCCATTTTGCACTCAGGTCAAAGTCTCAGAGCCCTCTATCATAATCCAGAGTTTTGAGAAGATTGGAGAAACTTAATTTTTCGCCCAAAAATGAAAAAAACGTAAGGGGTAACACTGTCGTTTTTTTTTCGGGTCGAAATTTTGAAGTTTGATATCTCGGCTCTGGAAGGGTCTAGATCATTTTTGCACTCAGGTCAAAGTCTCAGAGCCCTCTATCATAATCCAGAGTTTTGAGAAGATTGGAGAAACTTAATTTTTCGCCCAAAAATGAAAAAAACGTAAGGGTAACACTGTCGTTTTTTTTTCGGGTCGAAATTTTGAAGTTTGATATCTCGGCTCTGAAGGGTCTAGATCATCCATTTTGCACTCAGGTCAAAGTCTCAGAGCCCTCTATCATAATCCAGAGTTTTGAGAAGATTGGAGAAACTTAATTTTTCGCCCAAAAATGAAAAAAAAAACCGAAAGGGGTAACACTGTCGGTTTTTTTTTCGGGTCGAAATTTTGAAGTTTGATATCTCAGCTCTGGAAGGGTCTAGATCATCCATTTTTGCACTTAGGTCAAAGTCTTAGAGCCCTCTATCATAATCCAGAGTTTTGAGAAGATTGGGGATACTTAATTTTTCGCCCAAAAAAAAAAAAAAAAACGTAAGGGGTAACACTGTCGGGGTTTTTTTTCGGGTCGAAATTTTGAGTTTCGATATCTCAGCTCTGGCCGGGTCTAAAGCCTCCATTTTTGCACTCAGGTCTAAGTCTCATGGCCCTCTATCAGAATCCAGTTTCAAGAAGATTAGGGATACTTAATTTTTCGCCCCCAAAAAAAAACGTAAGGGGTAACACTGTCGTTTTTTTTTTCGGGTCGAAATTTTGAGTTTCGATATCTCAGCTCTGGAAGGGTCTAAAGCCTCCATTTTTGCACTCAGGTCTAAGTCTCATGGCCCTCTATCAGAATCCAGAGTTTCAAGAATATTGGGGATAGTTAATTTTTCGCCCCAAAAAAAAAAAACGTAAGGGGTAACACTGTCGTTTTTTTTTTCAAGTCGAAATTTTGAGTTTTGATATCTCAGCTCTGGCTGGGTCTAAAGCCTCCATTTTTGCACTCAGGTCTAAGTCTCATGGCCCTCTATCATAATCCAGAGTTTTGAGAAGATTGGAGAGCCTTAATTTTTTGTCCGAAAAAAAAAAAAAACTAAAGAGGTAACAATGTAACAATGTGTCAATTCTACCAGGACCACAAGCGCTGTGATTGGCCATTTTACAGAGAAAATCCTGGAATTTTTTCATCCAAAACCTTAATTTCTTTTCGACTGAAGAAAGAAATACATGGACATCTTGGATGACATGGGGGCGAGTAAATTATCAGCAAAATTATTATCATTTTTTTTTAAGTGAACTACTCCTCCTAAGTTCAGCAATATTTTTAATTTAGCAGTATTTATTACTGTGGATTTTGGTAAATGAGATACTGTAGATTGTGTTAAATTACTGATGACAGACAGCACTAACTAACTCTCCTCCTGTCTCTGGCCGTGTTTCCCGGATGTCTTACAGGAGCTTACCTCGCTTTTACAGTCATTTTATGTGTGTACTGTAATCTTTCTTCCATATAATTGCTGGATTCTGTAAAGGTGCTGTGCTTTCTCTCACTTTGCAAGAAATAGGATTCATGCTCCAAATTAAACCCTTGGGCTAAACCGTTACTGCTATTAGCTTTAATAGCTAAACATGACTTACATTTATTGGCTTTGACTGGTAGCTTAGCAGCACCCATGCTAATTAAACCCGCCGGCCTGCGATTACGCAGCGTGTTTTGGAGACACAGGTGACTCATCTGTCCCGCTCCAGCTCCCAGCATTGGGCTTTTAATCGATGTCACCCTGCACATGCTTTGGCGGGATAACAAAGTGTTTTTGCTGAGCGGGGACAGACTTAGAAACAGATACTATCTAACACAAAGCTACACACCAAATGGTGTCAGTATTGACCCCCGAAAGACCAAGTTGCCACAGCAACAAGCATACAAGAGACAATGGACGGACCTTCATATCAGGCAGCGCGTCTGTATTTAATAGAGCTATCTGGAAACGCTCTAAACCCATACTGAAAGCAATATTAAGGTCATAAATTGAAGCAGCAAAGTCGTAGATGAGTTTCTGTTCCCAATGCCAACAAAAAATAAAACTAAACAATATATTTTGTTGTTGTTTAGATGGAGAAATGTGCCAAAATCTAGCAAGAAGGAACAGATGAAAAGACAACAATATGTGGCAAACCAATGACTGATCTGAACACCAAATACTTGTCTAAACGCACTTCAGAGATCTTCAACAGTAATGATGTCCCCAACACATTTACTTCCATAATGCGAACGAACAAGAACACTAATGGTTTTTTCTTCCATTTAAATCACGTACTCTTAGGATTTAGCTTTAGCCTCTGCACCGAGTCCAAAGTTAACGGCAGCAGAATGAGCACAGGTTGGGCTCAAGGCCAAACCTACTTCATCTATGTAATCGCTGGTGTAAAGCGGGAGGACTACAGACGTTTTCCTGTTGGCTGCAAAATGAAATGAGGCAAAGAGAAGTAGGACAGAAGGAGCTGAATCTCAGAGATCCACGACACCTGGCCTGGCACTGATCAGGACCGCACCGCAGATGGGTCACACAACGCGTGACTTCACTGGCTACTCCAAAACAATGAGGCTTAACGTGCATCATACAGTCCACAGAGGGCGGAGAATCTCAAAATCAATGTAGGAACAGAATGAAATGAGTCAACCCTGTATTATACTTCACACACAGATGTTGTACAGTACGTCATTGGTTCCCAACACAGGGGGGCCTCAGCGAGCGTCATATTTTGAAAAGCTTTGAGCAATGAGCATTAAATAAAAGTCCTTAACTTTTTTCTGTTCAAAATGTACATAATGAGCGAGTTCATCATGAATCCATCATCCGTCTTATCCTGAACCACTATGGTACATCTATAATAAGTGTTTACATTGGGACTATTTTACACTGGTTTGGATCGCTGACTCGTCATAGACGTACACAGAGAGCTACACCGTTCTTACCAAAAGACACTTTATTCTGTTAATAATCGCTTGCTAAAGCTCCAAAAACGTAAAAAATAAAGCCTCACATTGATAAACCTCACAAATAACCTCCCCAGACAGCAGTCATTTAGTAATAGCTATTCTTTCATATTTTGCATTTCAAATAGAGCCTATGTAGGCTTACGTTTTTAAATTACAAATGACCTACTGATGTGTTTGTTATTGTATTTTCAATATTATAAGCTATTATTTGTGCATAAATATAGTAAACATACCGTTTCTTTGAAAACATCATATTTTGTCATCCTTGCTGCAAGCTTACAAGAGCGATAATATCATATAATGTGACTTTTTTTGGGGGGGGGAGGAAAAAAAGGTATCTAAGATATATAAATAATATATGATAAAGCATTTTATCTCTGTATTGTCTCTGTATGTAAAAACTAACATAATGACTCTTGTAATAGTAACCCTCAAACCGTATTCACTTTATAGCCCTTAATCCTGTAATTGTGGACAAATGTGGGCGGGTGTGATCCTGATTTTTATTTATTATAAATGTTACATCACTGTCTTTGATAAAGTTTTGTCTATCCATTTATGGTGTTTTGTTTTTATTTTGGGGGTATTTTTGAATTTATTTACTTATACTTACATAAATTATGCTTATTTTTATGTTTTTTTTTTAATTTTTTAACTACATTAAAATATCATTCCAATAAGTTCTTAGAGCTAAAACCTAAAGATGAAGTGACTTTGCTTGACTTATGGGTGCCCATTTTTGACCCAAATACAAGATTAAGGAGTTTTAACATTGTAGAATTGAGTCAAAAAAAATTGTGTGTGTTCAGGAGGCAAAATTAGGAAAAGTAGCCAAGTCTTGTACCGGATAGTATTGTTTAAAAATAAATCAAAACTATTTTGTCCACATTTGTCCAGAAAACAGCGTTACAGGGTTAAGGGGTATTTCCAAATATATCATAATGACTGGCTGTTAGAAGGAAAACATGTCTATGACAAAATCCGCCATGCACACCTGAGCTCTTGAAGTGGTCCGGGCTTGGGTGGTGCTGGGAGGGTGAGTTGCAGGTGGAGGTGACGTGCTCACTTTGCAGCATCTGACCCGTATGCGGCCCCAAGGTGGCGTAGTCGGCAAAGGAGCAGGGAGCGGCCCGCTGGTCACCGGGGCCAGAATAAAAGCCGTAATCGGGGAACCCTAGGAAATACAAAGAGAAGATGAGACGCAGCCATTGATACACACGACACTATATAAGACAAAAAAAGATGAATGACTGACAGGTGACGACATGAGGCTGAATGATGCCCACATACACTCGATTTGTTAGTAGTTAACACAGCATGATGCCCACTAAACCAAAGATACCTATGAGTGAACACACTCATAACAGTGAGAAATAAAACGCTGGCGGTTCCACAAACTATCATTGATGTTTATTGGCCATAAACATAAAAAAAGCTGTGTTAGACCTTAACAGACATTTTTTCCATCAGGATGGCAGATTATGAATGCCTCAGAGGACATTATTTGAACATTTATAGCTGGTCTCTTTAATCCTATGATATACTTTTTTTGAAAAACAAATTTGATATACAGAGAGCATGAAATGTCTTCATTGGCCTTCTAGAAAGAGCAAGACGATCCAATCAAAGAAAGCCAGGATCTTCCATCTCCCCTGCCGCATGTTTGCTCTTCATCGGGGTCGTGCCGAACATCACAGAGCTGATTATGCCCTCAACAGCTGCCAAAAGTAATCTGCAGCTTCTCTTTCATCAGCTTCGCAACTTTCCCGCACCGTCCGCGGTTTGTGGGCAAAACGCCTGCCTGTCAAATGACACTCGAGTGTTGAGGAATGGCCCAACTCTAACACCGCCTGCTTTCTGGAAATCATGACTTGAGGAATCACAGAAATGAGCCGCTGTAATGATCCCAATTACATCTCTGTATGAACTCCAGCTTCACATGTACAATTCAGTGAAAAAACACATATTGAGCCCAGACAGACTTGTGGGTTGTTTTTTTCCCCCCCGATTTTTTCTCAAACCGTTGAATTGAAAGCTTAAACACATTTAAAGGAGTAGTTCACTTTTAGAAAAACTTTTGCTGATAACTTACTCAGCCTCATGTCATCCAAGATGTCCTTCGGTCGAAAAGAAATGAAGGTTTTTGATGAAAACATTCAAGGATTTTCTCCATATAATGGAGTTCATTGGGAACCAAACGGTTCAAGGTCCAAATGAGAGTTTCAGTGCAGCTTCAAAGGGCTTTAAACGACACCAGACGACGAATAAGGGTCTTATCAAGTGAAACGATCGCTCATTTAATAAATAAATAACAAAGTTTGAATTTTATAAGCACAAATGCTCGCCTTGCTCTGTTCTGTGACGCACGTTCGTGACTCTCCCGTTCTAACTCGTTCATCAAAATGAACAAATCTTTTTCCGAGTCGTTCATTCAATGAACGAAACGAACAAATTGACTCGGAAAAAGAGTCAACTGCACTGAAACTCTCATTTGGACCTTGAACCGTTTGGTTCCCATTGAAGTCCATTATATGGAGAAAAATGCTGGAATGTTTCCATCAAAAACCTTCATTTCTTTTCGACTGACGAAAGAAAGACATGGACATCTTGGATGACATGGGGGTGAGTAAATTATCAGCAAGAGTTTTTTTTTTTACAATACAACCTGAACATAATAAGTACATTGTACTTATTTTTCGATGTAAGTGCATAGAACTTAGAGCCACTTAATATAAAGTGGGACCCAACAACAAATATATTCTGAAATTATCTTTTACCATACTGGTTTGAAATGAGAGTATGCAAATTATAAAAAAAATTGGTAACACTTTACTTGAAGGGGTGTGCATAAGACTAACATGATAATAATCATGACATGACATATGTTATGAATATGAAGGACTGTCATTAAGTGTCATTCGCTCAGTTATGACATTTTGAATGCAAATATGACATCGTTTGAGATGTCTTTGTTATGACACCTTGACATAAACCAATACATCATAACCTGTCAGTGTCGTTGTCATGACAACTTGACATTACTAACACAACACAACCTGTCATAAACATGACATAGCAGATTAATGATTAAACTTAAGAAAGCTGGTTAACATCACATTAAACTGTCAGCTGGTTGGTCATGAAGCCATTATAACTTTTTAATGACAAATTCAGTTAGTCACGAAAAATATTCATGACACAGTTATAATGCCTCATGACAGCCAATGTCAAAGCCAGTTTAACTTCATTTATGTCAAGTTGTCATGACAACGACACTGACAGGTTATGATGTATTGGTTAATGTCAAACAAAGCCATCTTAATAATGACATTTTGAATGCAAATATGACATTTGAGTTAATGACAGTTGTCATAAACATGCATAAACCCTACTTCATATTCAAGACATATGTCATGTCAGTCTTATGCATACAAAGGGTCAGGGATGTGTTCAACATCATCCAATCCTACAGAAATCTGTGGAGCTTCCTATGGAGTTGTGTGTGGGACACACTGGGGCTGTTCCAGGTCAACACAAGGCATTCTGGGTCTTTCTCTCCCCACCCTGCACTGTTATTCAGACCTAAAGCGACTTTCACGCTCGATCTCGACTACGAAAAAACAACAACAACAAGAGACCCCCTTTCTCTTCGTAATCCATTCTAATCGCCCGTTGTCCTTGAATTTTAAAGTGGGTTTTCTGCTCCCCGCTAATTAGACGAGCTTCCGCTGCTTCTTCGGCACTCTCTAATTAGATCTTTAACAACAAACACGAGTCGACCTCTACAACACAGACTCCTCCGTTTGTTAAGCGGCTGAGCAGGTTAGCGAACGCGCAACATCCCCCCTCGCGCACACGCATTCCAAGAGTCGCGCATTGCCAGGACGACACAATGGCGACTTCCTGTTCCATCTGCCTAATTCTGCCGATTACAGGATACTGGGAGAGGCAGTACACAAAGCCGACATTCACACACACGACGGATGTACACAGCTGCTTTGTTTACGCTGACACGGACAATTAGCCCTCAGCTGCACACGGCGCTCAGTCAGGAAGGTCTTATCTAATAAAGGCAGGGAAAATTACCTTTATTGTTCAGGTAGATTGCCTCTAATGATAGTGCCATCAGTGTAAAAGGATATGAATAAAATGAGTCTGAAAAGAGCTCTTCAGTCGGATGGCAAGACAGCAGAAGCAGCCATCTGGGAGTGAGCCGTTGCCTGATTATCTTCTTCTGCTCATTTTCTTTTCAGAGCACACAAATGATTTGCTTTTACTTAAGCAGAGGTGAGAAACGGAGAGGGATCGGGTTAAAGTTGCTCTGACATCAAAGTTGGAGAAATAATAGCTCTCCTCTGATCTTTCTACAACAACACATGTTCTCTCGCGCCGCGATATGCGCCACAATATGTGCGCGCGAATTAATGGTTTGCTAATGAACACCGATGGAACGCTGGTTTATTTGAACGGACATCTGGTGTAGCGCTTCATCAATAACACAATTTCCGGCACATCACCAGAGCTTTTGATAATTCAGATAGAGCTGTGCATCTCTGTTTCTGGGTTTGACTGCAGGACGTACGAGTAAATGAGAAAACACCAAAGTCACTGCATGCGCCACACATTAAATAACCCATGGAAAACAGCCCTGTCTTTAGGGTCTTTATTTATACAAGTTAACAATTTGAAAGCAGGGTTCAAAACAAATCAGTTTTCAAACATGATTTGTTTAACTCGTACATGAAACAGGGCCCTTGTGGAGTTGACATCCCATAATGGGTTTTCCAAAATGAAATTTCCCAGTCGTTTAAAATTTATGAACCAGTCGGTAATGTCTCACCATGTGTGCAATTCAAAAATCACTTTCAATACCATTACAAATTTTCTTTATAGAGTGCCGAAGTGATGACGTCACTTTGTAGGACAACCATCCCGCATGGGTTCCCTCGGTAGAAAAGCAATGCATTTTCCCCGTAGACTTTTGGAAAATCGCAAAAAATAACATCTATGTTTAACAAAGGGTTTTGACCCTTACACGTTTTGTCTAGCAAGATAATCTTTACAAGTTAATCCAAAATGTATACATTTTGAAGCCTATATAAAGATTTTAAAAAACACAATCAGACACAATAAAGTTTAAAAAACCACAAGCAGGTTATAACTGTGTGTTTTATGTCATAGATCAAAACGTGAAAATATTTAGAGGCTTTGTTCACCACAGACCTTATTTCAGGCGATTTAGCAAAAACCCATTCAAAAATCCCATAGGCTTTAGAGCGAGGGAACCGTAATGCTACAATGCTAACTCACTTCCGCGTTTTGGCCTACAGAGTGACGTCGTATCTTCGGCACTCTATAAAGAAAACTTGACTAATGAAAACGCAATGTTAATGTGTAATAAAAAATAACAATTATAAATCAAATAAAATAAAACAATACTGTGTAATTAAAAAAATTTAAGTAATGTAACTGATGAAATAGATTACTCATACATTTTTAAATACTTTTTAATTGTTTATATATATATATATACTGTATATATATATATATATATATACACATATTTACTTACAAATGGGAGAAAGTGCAAACTAAGTGCAAGTCCCGCCTTCTAAAGAAAAGTGTCAATCGCCACCATAGAGTGCCGAAGTTACGACGTCACTCCGTAGGCCAAAACGCAGAAGTGAGTTAGCATTTTAGCACGGCCGCTTCCCTCGCTCTGAAGTCAGTGATGGGTTTTTTGAATGTGCCTGAAATAAGGTCTGTGATGAACAAAGCCACTGTTTTTTAACTTTATTGTGTCTGCTTGTGTTTTTAAAAAAATTTATATAGGCTTCAAAGTGTATACATTTTAGATTAACATGTAAAGATTATCTTGATAGACAAAACGTGTAAGGGTCACAACTCTTTGTTGAACACAGATCTTATTTTTTGCGATTTTCCAAAAGTCTATGGGGAAAATGCATTGCTTTTCGATCGAGGGAACCCATGCGGCGCTAACTTTCCGAGTTGTCCTGCAAAGTGACGTCATCACTTCGGCACTCGATTGCAGCAGCCGTTAGAAGCTCAGGTTCCTTTAGAAACGGCGAGTGTTCTGAGACGCGTGTTTAGTACTGTGCATGAGCATTAGCTTGGTCCAGCCTGAAGATTTTTGAAGATTGTCAGAATTCACCTTTGGCTAAGCCCCGCCCCCCTTAGTTACTGTTGCTACATTCGTCAAACTTCATCTAGGCTCTGCATGGCTCATGCTGTAACAGCTCTTCCTGCTGAAATGTTATCAAACTTTTATAAAGCAGCAAATAAAGTGTCCGATAGAAGTAGGCAAAAGGGGCTGCAATATGCGTTCGAAGGCTATATTCAAGACATACAGGTGAAACGCAAGAAACAAGGTATCCAAATAGAGGCAAAAGCATAACGTTACCGGTCACAGTCAACCACCGCATATCCTAATGGAGACGGAGGCTGGAACTAACAATATCAGGGAGCAACACTGTTCATGCAAAGCTGGGTAGGTCTGTATTCACTTCTATAATCGTTATTATTACAACTACACGAGTATAACGTTGTATTTATTAGCAGCGTGTGCTAGCGCATCAACAACCGTTATGAGAACCGAAATCATAACCTAACATTATAAAACGGTCTAATAAGGTTAGAAGTAAAAAAGATGTGCTTGTTGTTGATCTTTGAGGAGTTTAGCTGACTGAGGACGTTCATACAGTTTAATCCAAAGACGACACTTGTCAGGATTTGCGGTTTTGGGAAGGGCGAAAAAAACGGACACCCCCGTCCAACCTCTGTGGGAAAGGCGTATCTGTGTTAAAAATACCCAAGGCACAACGTTTAACCATATTTTTGATAAAACTACGACGGTAATAGCCTGCCGAGACCAAAAATATGAGACGCGTGTGTTGAAAGTCAATGGAGCGCTGTCTTGGCTCTTTTTGCTGTAATTGGTCAATCTACATTCTAGGGCGTGGCTTAGCCAAAGGCGAATTCAAATACGCAATTTAAGCTTGGCAAACAGTTTTGGGGAATATGAAGTTTCCCCATTTAAAGAGATAGGAGCTGCACTTGCATCCCCGAGATGTGTTTCAAAGATGGCCGCCGAGTGAAATGACTTGTCTGGAAGCAGGTGTGAACCGCTGAAGGCTTCGACTCTGCTCCTAGTTACAGTATCACTGTCCATCTCATCTTCAGCCCAATTATTAATATTCCAGCTATCAGTGTGAAACAAAAGACCCCTTCTTCCATTTGTTTCTCTTTTTTCACTCTCTCAGTAGTCTAATTGGATGTAATTACTCATCTGCAAAGCAAATGAGTGGGTCGGCGTTGCCGTGGCGACCAGATCAGCGGGCCCAGCAGCGCGAATCGTTCGCCGAGCCTCATTTCTGACGATAATTACCCCTCTCCCCTCACTTTCACTCTCACCAGCTCTCTCCTGAACAACAGAAAGACCTGTTACGGAGTTATAACTCAAGACATCGCTTGTTTCCTTTCAGCCAACAGTGGGGCGGCTCTCTCTGAGTGGATAACGGCTCTCCTCGTTTCCACTTTAGCAGATCACAGAAGTGACCTCAACACACACACACACACACACACACGTCAAACAGTCTAAGAGCTTTCGATCACATTCACAGTAAAACACAGGCTAGTGTCTGTCCTCCGACACTTACATGGCTGAGCTGGTTAAGAGTGCATCAGTGAACAAGTGTGTGATTATCCACATACACACACACACTCAAATCCCTGGTGGCCATTGGAACAAGCCACTTGATGGCGGATGTCAGTTAGTCTGTCATATTGGCCCCCAAATTAGCTTTGCATTTCAGAGCAGCTGTAATTAGCCTCTTCATTTCCACCTAAGTCAATTTAGAAAGAGGAAAAAAAAAAACGTGCCTGGATTTAGCTTTCACTTTCCATTCAAAACAGTCCTTTTTGACCGAACGGCTGGCTAATTAACATCACTAGACCCCCTTTTCCGTAAGTGCCGACATTTAATAAATAATACATATTTAATGTCTTGTCATTTTGGTGCTCAGAAAGGCTTTGCTAATGAATTTTAACACATGATTTATTCAGCCATTTTCTCAGGTCTCTATTCGTGCTTTTCTCTGGTTGAATGACAAAGTAACCTCAGAAATTCAGGACGTTATATCTAAATTAGTGACGGATCAGTTACAAAGCTTTTGACACTGAGAGTTATGATTTGTAGATGAACACAGCAGGAAGACACCCATCATGCACCTTTTTTTTTTTTGGTGACAGATTCTAAAGTCTAAGTTTTAATGAGTTTTTTGTGAGCATCCTAAAGCAACCTTACGTTTATGTTAAATCATTTTAAAAAGAAATATAAAAGTTTACAGATAAAAATACAAAATTTATTTTAAATGTATTTTAAAATAAATATTAAATTATACAGATAAAATAAATATAATATACAATGCATTTAAATAAATATTACATTGTGTAAAAATTAGTGGCGGGCGATTAATCGCAAACAAAATAAAAGTTTGTGTTTACATAATACATGTGTGTGTACTGCGTATGATTGTTTTCTATATATAATACACACACATATATATTTATATTGTATGTATATACATCATTCATATTAATATTTTATATATAAATTTAAAAAAATTCTAAAATATATAAAAGCATGTGTGTGTATTTATATATACAGAATAATTATACGCAGCACACACACACACACGTATTATGTAAACACAAACTTTTATTTTGGATGAATCGTGATTAATGGTTGCCCAGCACTAGTAAAAAATGTGTTAACATGTTTACAAATTAATACTATAAATTTTTAACAATAAATATAAATATAATTTTTAATGAATTCAATAACAGACATTAAATACAGTGATGTGAATAAGTTTGCACACCCATGCTAAAGTTGCCTAAAAAGAGGAATAAAAAATCATCTTTTGGATATTGATCTTAATGCCTTATTTAGAAAAATTAGGAAAACTCCAACCTTTAAGGACACAAATTTTCTTTGTGAATGAATAATGTGTCATAAATAAATGATCCATGAAATAACTGGCTTTTAAAAATAAAAATCTGCCTGACTCTATGGGAATTTAACATAGGGGTGCCGTGACTTATGCATCCTGTATTTTTAGGAAGAACATTTATTTATTTATGATACATTATTCATTCACAAAGAAAATTGGTGTCCTTAAAAGCTTTGATTTTTCCTAATTTTTTTAATTAAGGCATTAAGATTTTATTCCTCTTTTTAAGAGGCAACTTTAGCATGGGTGTCAAACTTATTCACATCACTGTAAATGTCTACTTTTCTCTATTAGAGACAGCAAAGAGCAGAAGGATCTGGTACTACTACTTTTTGTACCACTGTAGCAAGGTAACAACAACTGTGAAGTGTGTGTGTGCCATGGACATACTAACAAAATGCAAACTAAACTAAAAAACCACATCAACCACACAAACCCAATTCTGAACCAAACGGACAGGTTTAATGTGAAAAAAACAAAGAAAAAACAGCATCCCATCCCCATCCTCCCCAATTTTCTATGGGGATTTAGATCAGGTTCAGTCCAGCAGGAGCTAATGCAGGCCTGTGTGTAATCTCACCTCTTACACAGGAGCCAAACCCGCACAGAGATGCTTTTCAAGGCTCACAGAGCTTGTTGGGATGAAATGGATAATGATCTTGGATAATGTGAGGTGTTTTGCCAAACAGGAGCGTCTTCATGCCCGGGCAGACGGCCCACTGCAGCAGAGCAGAACGTAAAACAACATCTCATCTGCTCCCTCAAATACAAACTCGCTTCAATACATTAATAATAACGAATGGACCTCAACCCAGTACCAGCAAGACACCAGCAGATTCGGTAGGACACAGAGGTTAAATGCAGCAACCGCTGGCCTCAGTACTGCTTATTCTCAACACTGCAAACTCCCACAATACACCAGGGCACAGGAAACTGCCTCCACTGCACTCCATCTGCAGCGCAAACTCATCACTTTCCACTGATCTGTTAGTGTCTTACCACCACAACCATCTCACTCGGGTCAAGACGGGGGATGAAAGCTGCACATGATGAGGTGAACCAAAAACAGAGAAAGACACACTGCCTTAATGATTAGGAAAGCAACAACAAGCATCCCATGATCCTCCACTGAGACCACTCTGAAAGGGACTCAGCAAAGCAGGAAAGGACGAGGACACACTCCGGGGAAATGGGCCTCCAGAAAGCTGTGTGCCCTGCGGTCTGTCAGGTCCAAACCTGAATCTCTGAAACACTCTCTGGTGAAACACTGGAGAATTTAGATGAGGGATTGAGTGCGTTCGTGAAAGCAATTCTCCAAGACAATTTCCTCTTAAGTGCAGTTTTACTAGGCCTATAAACTCCAACTGAAAGCAGAACTAAAGTGTGTTATCGAGTATACAACTCTGAGATGTTAAGACTAAGCTGTGGTGTCTAGTTCATTCCAGCATTGTTCTCCATATAATGGACTTCATTGGGAACCAAACAATAAAAAGTCCAAAAGAGAGTTTTAGTAAAAACTGCAAACTATTCAAAGGGCTTTAAAGTAGGGCTGTCAAATGATTAATCGCAATTAATCACAACCAAAATAAAAGTTTGTGTTGACATAATATATGTGGGTGCACTGTGTATAATTATTTTAAATATACTTGTAAATATTTATGTATATCCTGTGTATATATTTATATATAATTTATATTATATATAAATATCAATATTTTATATATAAATTATATTTTTTTCTTAAATATACATGCATGTGAGTGTATTTATATATATACAAAATAATTATAGACAGTGCAACCACATATATTATGTAAACACACTTTTATTTTGGATGCGATTAATCGCGATTAATTGTTTGACAGCCCTACTTTAAACGACACCAGACGATGAATAAGGGCCTTATCAAGCGAAACGATCGCTCATTTAATAAATAAATAATAAAGTTTAAGTTTTATAAGCTCAAATGCTCACCTTGCTCTGTTCTGTGATGCGCGTTCGTGACTCTCCTGTTTGAACTCGTTTATCAAAATGAATGAATCTTTTTCCGAGTCAATTTGTTCGTTTTGTTGAATGAACCAAATGACTTCGAGTTCAAATGAGTTCGAGTGTGTAACATTTCACTCTCAATCTGACAGTTCAATCCTCGTGAAAGCCAGACTCAACATCAACAATGTGTGTGTACACAGATAGTCTGTTAAACGTAAGTGAAGCGGTGAAGACAATAATGAGGTTAGCGCCACCCGCAGCTTAGGAATATGTTGTTCGCAGATGCTGAAAATAGACAGGCGGCAAAATAAACACGTAATCGATACTCTTGCAGACACATCGATGCATCGGGTGTATAATTGATGGATCGATACGAATCGATTCATACAGTGATGTGAATAAGTTTGGACACCCATGCTAAAGTCGCCTAAAAAGAGGAATAAAAAATCATCTTTTGGATATTTGATCTTAATGCCTTAATTAGAAAAATGAGGAAAACTCCAACCTTTAAGGACACCAATTTTCTTTGTGAATGAATAATGTATCATAAATAAATAAATGTTTTTCCTTAAAATACAGGGTGCATGCTGTAAGTCAGGACACCCCTATGTTAAATTCCCATAGAGTCAGGCAGATTTTTATTTTATTTCATGGATCCAGGATAATATGCATCCTGATAAAGTTCCCTTGGCCTTTGGGATTAAAATATCCCCACATCATCACACACCATTCACCACATCTAGAGATCGGCATGGGGTACTTTCCATAAGATCATCTTTCAATGCAAATCAAACCAGCTATTAGGCTAACTGAAGTAAAACCATGCCAATCTCTAGATGTGGTGGAAGGTGTGATGATGATGTGGGGATATTTTAATCCCAAAGGCCAAGGGAACTTTATCAGGATGCATATTATCCTGGATCCATGAAATAACTGGCTTTTAAAAATAAAAATCTGCCTGACTCTATGGGAATTTGACATAGGGGTGTCCTGACTTACAGCATGCACCCTGTATTTTAAGGAAAAACATTTATTTATTTATGATACATTATTCATTCACAAAGAAAATTGGTGTCCTTAAAGGTTGGAGTTTTCCTCATTTTTCTAATTAAGGCATTAAGATCAACATCCAAAAGATGATTTTTTATTCCTCTTTTTAGGCAACTTTAGCATGGGGGTCCAAACTTATTCACATCACTCCTACGGAGCAGAGATTTTAGTCTTTGGATGGAGTAAGTCAGGATTAGGGCACGTGATGAGATAGACAGGACACAAGTGTGTTTTCGGCTGGGGAAGCAGTAGCCACTCAGAACACAGGGGGTAAAGAGTGTTTACCTGGCCCTGCGTTCATGTAGCTGCTTCTTCCCGGGGTCGTCCTACCTGGGCCTCGTGCCGCCGCCACCGCCGCCGCTGCCACGGGTCCGTACGTCGTCGCTGGGAAACCTGCGGAGAGAAGACGATTACTCACATGAATGCAGCAGAGTTTCATTCACACCAATGCAACGCACACACACACACACACACAAGGGAAGATGCTACATCATCGTTCAAATAATTACTCGTAAATCAAAAGAACTCAAATATAATGGTTTAGAGTGGACTGATCTACAGCCAGTTTAACGACAGGAACACGCTGCTCATAGAACGGCCGTCAGCTATTCCTTGGGACAAAGGTAATATATTAAAGTTTATTTGCACTTACTTCAGAATCTTTCACAATAACACTCGAGCAGCACAGAATTATGGGCATTTATAAAAACGGTTCCACCGCTGGGAGGACAAACGCACTTGTTTGCCTGAGCGTATGATTTAACACACGGCGACAGCGCCTGTCCACCCTCGCGTGCTGGACGAGTTGACGGAGACGCATCAGTGCTCAATCCATCAGTGTGATCATTTGTGAGTGTGAGCGAATTGGAGGATGAATTGAGCCTATTATCTCACTGAGACGCATGTGGTCCTCTTTAAGGTTCATAATGGTAGGTGATAATGACTGTGTGAGACCCAAGTGTGTGTGTCCGTACAGCTCATCTAAATGTGCTTCTTGAGAGTTAAAAATATGAAGAAAGCCACCTGATTTTTAACTCCGTCGCAAAACGAACCTGTGGTCTAATAACATTTCATGATAATTTCATGATAATCGAATGTAAAGAGTTTTATCTGTAAAAACTGTTTAGCGTATAACACTAGTATATAGGGCATAAAGTAATGAAAAATAAAAATGGCTAGTTTATACCACTAACACAGTAACATAATGAGCAGGCACTTTTGGCACATAAACATTATCGAACATTCGAACTCGGTTTTGATATAGAGTATGACGATATTGACTCGAACTTGATTTCATTTTATCAAGAAAAATTATAATGAGCATAAAATTTAAGACGTGGCTAACTGTAACTTATGACCTTGTATGGAAAATCCGAACGACTTTTTATGACCTAAAATTCGTATTATTGAAGTTAATGGCTTACATACAATAGAAGAAATCGAATGATGCAAACAGATGGAGGATAGTAGGTTTAAAACAAACTCCATCTAAATGTGTATTTTGAAGGTTTATTTGATACAGTCCTCCCTCAAATGTGAAACTAAGTCCTTGTCACCATCAGGTGTCTAATATATACTTGATTGAAACTAGTAGCATAGAAAACATGTACATTATGGCATGGATTCTTTTGCTGCTCTATAAACCTATGAATAGGCCTAAGGAGACATGGTTTCTGTGTGAACTGATCATTTTGTAGAAATCTTTTGAAAATGAAACAATTGTGTGAGTTTGAGGAAGATAAAATTTACTTTTTTTAATATATTTTTTAAAAAAGTCAGAGTTATAGTACAAGTATAAAAGTATATATACTTTGTTTAAAAAAGTAAAAAATAAATAAATAAATAAATTTGGTGCCCTTTTTTCCACTTGAGCCCCTCAAAATGTCGTTGCACGTCCCTGATAATGAGGGTCCCTACATACAAACC
The DNA here is from genome assembly GCF_016745375.1 of Pimephales promelas. The sequence goes on from NW_024121210.1 coordinate 17,476,929, forward strand.
GAAGCATTGGGAACTTTAATAAGAAGATATTTTATTAAGACTTATAAAATATCGACTTATCGATCCTGTCTGTATACACGAGATGGACTGTCTTTATAAAAGATCTTCTTATTAAACTCTCTGTACACTTACAACGTTCTCAATGCTTTGGTTTGCATGTAGGGACCCTTATTATGCTACTGTGCTAGTGTGGGGCTATTTTGAGCCTTGTTAGTGGTATAAACTAGCCATTTTTATTTTTCATTACTCTATGCCATATATACTAGTGTTATACGCTAAACAGTTTTTAGAGATAAAACTAATCAAAAAACAAATAACAGAGAACGGTCGACGAGGTACCGACTAAAGGTTCATTTTGCGCCGGAGTTGTCCTTTAATACTGAACAAGTATAGGCAAATTCTATTAAATGACAATGTGATTCACAGCAAGCAATTTGTTTGTGGTAAGCCAAGACTGCTGAGGAATCTACATATTTAATGACAGTCGTGAGTTCAGTGTTCAAACAAAGTAATCAAACATAATCATCATCATTGCTGAAGCCAACTAAATAAGACCAACAGGCCAGAGTATCTACAGCTCTATTATTTCATAACAAACGTAATTATAGTCCTGGCACTATCTGTGTCTGACAGCTGCTAATCAGAGCAGTAAAAACTTGCAGGGGGTCAAAAGCCCTTCTACAGCGTGTCATTACACCAGACTGCAACGCAAAACTATGAAGGTGGAGTAGCGTAATAGGTAAAGATTTGAGATTGGCAACCCAATAATTTGTGATCCATTATTTATCACCTTCTGGTTACTCGAGTCTAGAGGGACTGTTTCTATATTACACTGCAAAGCAAGTGATAACGCATAAAGAGATTTCATTTACACACCAAAAGCCTCATTTATAAAACTTTGCGAAGGATTTGCGTCAGAAGTGGCGTACGGATTAAGCATAGGATGTGCGTACGGACAGAAATATTCGGATCTATAAAACGGTGAACACGCACATCCTATGCAGTTTTCTCTTAAAGGAGTAGTTCACTTTTTAAAAAACTTTTGCTGATAATTTACTCACCCCCATGTCATCCAAAATGTCCATGTCTTTCTTTCTTCAGTCGAAAAGAAATTAAGGTTTTTGATGAAAACATTCCAGGATTTTCTCCATATAATGGACTTCAATGGGAACCAATGAGAGTTTCAATGCAAACTGCAAACTGTTCAAAGGGCTTTAAATGATTCCAGACGATGAATAAGGGTCTTGTCTAGGACCCTTCGAGTCATGACTCGAAAAAAGATTTGTTCAATTTGATAAACGAGTTCGAACGGAAGAGTCACGAACGCGCATCACAGAACAGAGCAAGGCGAGCATTTGAGCTTATAAAACTTAAACTTTGTTATTTATTCGTTTCGCTTGATAAGACCTTTATTCATCGTCTGATGTTGTTTAAAGCCCTTTGAAGCTGCATTGAAACTGTCTTTTGGACCTGGAACCGTTTGGTCCCCATTGAAGTCCATTATATGGAGAAAATCCTGGAATGTTTTCATCAAAAACCTTAATTTCTTTTCCACTGAAGAAAGAAAGACATGGACATCTTGGATGACATGGGGGTGAGTAAATTATCAGCAATTTTTTTAAAAAAAATGAACTATATACCAATTATTGCGTAGAGAGTGGCGTACGCCTTCTTTTGTGCGTACGAAACGTTTATAAACGAGGCCCCTGATCTGAATTTGCCGCGACTGTCAAAAGCATTGTGCATCATTTTACATACAACATAGATAGAAAGAACCCAAGAAATGTTTTTAAAACATTCAGTGCCATTCAGCCACTCAAATAAACTAAATATAAAAATAAAATCAATTTTGCCATTTGGTTAGTTTAAGGAGAATGAAAAAATTAAGACTTTTATGGTCATATGGCTACTGAATAAAAAAAGGAAAGATGAATGAAGAAAAACAACTATACAACTAAAAATATACTGCTCAAGTATATATCAAAAAGTAAAAACAAGAAAAAAGTATTTAATAAGATTATTTCATTCATTCAGATCTATGATGTGTTATTTTAGTGTTCCCTTTATTTTTTTGAGCAGTGTATATAAAATAATCAAAAAAGAGAAAAATATCAATATGGCCACTAAAAGTAAAAGAAATCCTAATGTATAAGAAACATACCAACGTGTATAATAGATTAAGAAAAAAAGAAAAGTACAAATAAACAGGTCCAGATTAAGATAATCAAACCTCTGTGGTGTCTCTGGTTTGAATTACGCATGTCATTTCCTGTTTCTCTCCTCAGCTCGTTAATCTCTTCACAAAACACAAATCAGTATGCTAATGCTAATGCTAATGAAGGTCACGCGTCCCTGCTTCTCTTTAGCGCTGCTCGCTGTTGTGTCCTTCAGCGAAGTGTCATCCGCGCCGCACAACATCTTCGGTCCCCCAGTGGCCTCTCTCTCCCTGTGCCAAAGTTAGCACTGGAACAAAGTTCTAGCGAGAGATTAACTTTGGCGGATTAGGTGGGTTAATTATTAGATCTTGGAGGCTCATTGTTTTGTGTTTCCGTCGTGAGAGGCTGCTGGAGAGAGGCGCTGCAGCATTAAATCAATTTCATGGGCTTTTCATTACAGACGAGATAACGCCAACATTTAGCATTCAGTTTTATAGCGTTATTTGAATCTGCTCAAGTGAATGGGCTGATGGGAGAGAAAAGCCCTGCTGAGAGGGCACAAGGACACAGTGCTCTCCCTGCTTCTGTCAGAACCCCACGGGCACCGTAAAACCGCACACACCAACCCCGAGGGAGTGTAGAAAGGGTCTACGACACTGAATCTTCTTGGCTCTGTGATGAAAGAGAGAGGAAGAGGGACTTTTACAGGATTCAAAATTCCACTTCCTGTCTGAGGCACATTGGCCCTGTCCCAAATGACGCACTTCATGCGGACTTTCGGTCTCGTGGACTTAAATTGCACGTGCTCGCCGAGTCTACAAGTCCCTATAGCATTTTAACGCTCTGAAGTGTGCTCAGCAGCGCCCCCTGTGTACCCTTGAAGCGGTGCAGGCTCCACACACTTTAACTACCCAGGAATCCTTGCGAAATGCCAATCAGAAAACGGACGGGATTTTGATCACGGCTGAGAAGAGAATATTTAAGTATCATTATGTTTTTTTTAAGACATAGGCGTACATTTTACCAGTTTTATACAAACATTATCGACACGTGGTTGATATCTCGAACATAATAATAATACGATCGCTTTATGATTTTTTTTAAACATTGTTTTATTTTATATACTTTCTTTTTATGTTCGAAAATAAAGATTTCAAATTCAAATTCAAAATTACATAAATAGAACCGAATGTCATTGAAACCTATACATTTTTTATTTTCGTGTTAATTACGTATTATTACGTACAACTGCATTTATCATTTACACATAAGCATGACATCTATTCTAATGCCCAGTTTTAGAAGTGTAAAAGCAGGCTGTGTAGTTCACATGGACATAAGATTTGGGAAAATAAAATAAATCCTGTTTTCGATGCTGAAGTTTTCTGACAGGGCCATTGATGACGGGTTCAAAAATCAAAAACAAAAATTCACTAATTTATTTATTACAATTAAGCAGTGGCCTAATTTTAATGGATGGTACACAGAGAGAAAGATTTCTTTTGATCAGACTAGGAAACGTAGTGTTGCTTTCAGCGTCAACGAAAATTATGACTAAATATCGTCGCCAACGAAGCTTTATCACGTGACGAAAACGAGACGAGAAATGCTGGTCATGTGACGATGACTATAATTAAATGTATAATTTAATATTGTTGACGAATAAAAAAATGTGGTTTCGTGTCGTCAAATTCGTGCGAATTGAGCGTGTGGCGCGTTAAGCGCGAATGATTTAGTTAGATAAATTATTTATCACGCGTTTTCACGCGTTTGACGTGAATTCGCACCTGCCGCCCGAGTTGAAAAATCGTAACTTTGGCGTCAATTCGCGCCGCGTTAACCAATCAGGAGCCTAGCTGCTTGCTCACGTGATGCTTCGATAAATTATTTTGTAATATGAATAAATGCCTGGTGTGGTTCTAATGCACAACAAAGCAAATATTTTATCACTTAACACTTTATTTTGTGTTTTATCTTTATCATGTGTTTTTTTTGTGTGTATTTGGTTTTTGCTATTTGTTATGTTAAATTCCAGCTGCTGTAAGGTCAATTTTTTATTTGAATCTAGAATCGAGGACCCCCTGGAAAACGAGATGGCTCATCTCAAGGGGCTATTCCTCTTTAATAAATATGTAAAATATTTCAATATACGAGACATGTTCATTTTGGTATTGAATGTTATTTATTCCATATCTAGATTATATTAAATATTATTATAAAGCTGGTTTCGTCTATACTACTACTGTAGGTACTTATACTATATTGACTGGGTTAAATAGAATTGCATTACTAAAAAGAGACTAAAATACAATTTTCATTGACTAAAACTAGACTATGTCTTTCGTCGACTAAAACTAGAGAGTATGAACGCGACTAAAACTAATAAAAACTAAAATGACAGCTTGACTAGACGGAAACTAAAATTAAAACGGGCCGCCAAAAACAACACTAGCCACACGTCCTGAAATCAGGCTATAAATAAATCCGATGTAAGCCCACACACACACGGCTTGTGTCCGATCAAGCGACACAGAGCTGTGAAATGACAAAATCTGTGCCTTCATCTTTCCTTCATTGCCCACTTTGAAAGGAAAATAAAAACAATGAAAGATGCCATAATAAGAGCCGGGGACGGCTCTCGTTTCATCTGTGCCGCCGGTGACCTGTTGTTGCTGTCCATCGGAAGAAAAATGACGCATGCATCGTTTGTAGTTTTGCGAAAGCTTTTCATGCGATATCAAAGGTGGAATCTTGGCAGCTTCTGGCACAGGTGGCGTCTATCTGAAGAACACATCACGCATACATACAAACATTTCTTTGCTGCCTACACAACTGTAGAAACATATACAAGACAGTCATTATAGATGGGTTTTCAAAACCGAGATTACTTTTCATACGTCAAAGATTTCGCCCAAAATGAAACCATTTACTACGCTGGATCTTCATCATGAGAGTCTTCTGACTTTGATTAGGGGACAAAAAGTCATTTTGCCAGGCAGATTAAAGGGCTCAATCTTTTTTTAGCCCTTTCATGCTCCATTAAACTTAACGATGAAGGGGGGAGTAGAAATCTCCAGAAAGTTCCCTGGACGTCACGAAACCCACAAACGCCCGCCAGGTGCATGCTTGACGAGAGATGATTTTACGTGACCGCGCAACTCCAACAAGAGTACGACATCATCTCACTGAACATTAGTTTGGTTTCGGACACATATGGGCCGTGAATCACGTGTGTAAGTGTGTGTGTAATGGAGAGAAGTATCTAAAGCAGATGTCCCGCTCATCTAATCATAAAACAAAACCACATCTCCGCGTTCTTCGACAGATCGGGCCCTCGTGCCAGAACGCGACCAAGCAAGTCGGATTTTGTTGTCGAAAATAAATCATTCCCAGCCCAGGCACAAAAGAGCCGAAGCGCTTGGCCTGTTTCTAATGGAAGAGTTTCCAGGATGATCGGTTCGGCCGACCTTAGGTGACGATTGTGTGTCAAGTACAGCTAAGTCTACTTTCCATGAGAAATGTCACAAATTCACTGATGACAGGTGTCAGCGGTGATCCACTGAGAACTGGAGGAGCTCAGGGCATTAGCACTCTCTTAACAAGCAGTCTGACACGTTAGCTAGAAGCACTTAGTATTAATTAGCAAGGCCACCTCATTATTACCCAAGTAAACACTTCTAATTTGTTATGCATTTTAATGGCCTTCACCAAACACTTAAGAAACATCTTTAGGCAGTTAAAGAAACTCAAGACAGCTCGCAAATAACCAGAAGACACTTACTGCTAACACTGCTAAGATTTGTGGGTTCTTTGAACAAGTCCTGAAAAAGAGTCGCCTACAAACTCAAGATGTGGTGTATCGAAATATTTAATGATTGAATATTAGGGCTGTCAAACGATTAATTGCGATTAATCGCATCCAAAATAAAAGTTTGTGTTTACATAATATATGTGGGTGCACTGTGTATAATTATTTCGTATATATAAATACACACACATGCTTGTATATATTTACGAATTATTTTCATGTATATACTGCATATAGATTTATATATAATTTATATTATATATATTAATATTTTTATCTTAAATATACATGCATTTGTTGTGTATATATATATATATATATATATATATATATATATACAAAATAATTATACACAGTACACACACATATATTATGTAAACACAAACTTTTATTTTGGATGCGATTAATCGTTTGACAGCCCTATTAAATATATGGTGAATTACTACAATAACTAGACAAAGGCCCATATTTCTTCTATTTCTAACTGAAATAGCGTGTTACATCTGCAAGTGTGGGTGTGCGAGAAACACGGCACAGTTGAGATTGAGCGTTAAAAAAGGAATAAGGGCACAACGGCTCTCCAAAAGTCTTCTCACAGATGGTTGATTTCCATAATGACAGCAGAGACGGAGAGATCACCGGGTTTGTCATGATCTCTGATTGACTTGTGTGAGAGAGAATGACTGACTTTGAGGGTGCTTTCACACTGGAGCGTTTGTTTCGGAGTCTGGTGCGTATTCTCCTTCGGTTCGGTTCCTTTAGGGATATGTGAACAAGGCAGTCGCTTGTGTGTGTGTGTGTGTGTGTGTGTGTGAGATCATCAACAAAAAGACCAACTTTCGGATCCTGCACTTAACGGTATCAGTCTGGGTCTTGATCTCGGTCTGGGTCTTTTTTTTTTACCTTTATTTATCCAGGTAAACTGTTTGAGAACCACTTCTCATTTACAAACATGACCTGGCAAGGTCATGTGAAGGTCTTGATCTTGGTCTGGGTCTTGGTCTCGGTCTCAGTCTCAGTCTGGGTCTTGGCCTTGGTCTCAGTCTGGGTCTTGGTCTGGGTCTTGATCTCGATCTGGGTCTGGGTCTTGGTCTGGGTCTAAGTCTCAGTCTTGATCTGGGTCTGAGTCTGGGTCTTGGTCTCTGTCTCGGTCTGGGTCTTGGTCTGGGTCTTGATCTCGGTCTGGGTCTGGGTCTTGGTCTGGGTCTAAGTCTCAGTCTTGGTCTGGGTCTTGGTCTGGGTCTTGGTCTTGGTCTCTGTCTCGGTCTGGGTCTCGGTCTCAGTCTTGGTCTCGGTCTGGGTCTTGGTCTCGGTCTGAGTCTTGGTCTCAGTCTGGGTCTTGGTCTCAGTCTGAGTCTTGGTCTCGGTCTGAGTCTTGGTCTCAGTCTGGGTCTTGGTCTCAGTCTGAGTCTTGGTCTCGGTCCGGGTCATGGTCTCGGTCTGAGTCTTGGTCTCGGTCTGGGTCTCGGTCTGAGTCTTGGTCTCGATCTGGGTCTTGGTCTCGGTCTGAGTCTTGGTCTCAGTCTGGGTCTTGGTCTCGGTCTGAGTCTTGGTCTCAGTCTGGGTCTTGGTCTCGGTCTGAGTCTTGGCCTCTGTCTTGGTCTCAGTCTTGGTCTCAGCCGTGGTCTCGGTCTGGGTCTGGGTCTTGGTCTCGGTCTGGGTCTTGGTCTCGGTCTGAGTCTTGGTCTCAGTCTGGGTCTTGGTCTCAGTCTGAGTCTTGGTCTCGGTCTCGGTCTGGGTCATGGTCTCGGTCTGAGTCTTGGTCTCGGTCTGGGTCTTGGTCTCAGTCTGAGTCTTGGTCTCGGTCTGGGTCATGGTCTCGGTCTGAGTCTTGGTCTCGGTCTGGGTCTCGGTCTGAGTCTTGATCTCGATCTGGGTCTTGGTCTCGGTCTGAGTCTTGGTCTCAGTCTGGGTCTTGGTCTCGGTCTGAGTCTTGGTCTCTGTCTTGGTCTCAGTCTTGGTCTCGGCCGTGGTCTCGGTCTGGGTCTGGGTCTCGGTCTGGGTCTTGGCTGTAATCTCGGTCTGGGTCTTAGTCTCAGTCTTGATCTGGGTCTGGGTCTTGGTCTTGGTCTGGGTCTTGGTCTCGGTCGGAGTCTTGGTCTCGGTCTGGGTCTTGGTCTCAGTCTGAGTCTTGGTCTCGGTCTGGGTCTTGGTCTCAGTCTGAGTCTTGGTCTCGGTCTGGGTCATGGTCTCGGTCTGAGTCTTGGTCTCGGTCTGGGTCTCGGTCTGAGTCTTGATCTCGATCTGGGTCTTGGTCTCGGTCTGAGTCTTGGTC